>ML103534.1:22278-52251 GCA_003697995.1 Taxidea taxus jeffersonii
TGGGCAACCTCTACATCAATAAAAAAAGAAAGATGATGGGGTAGCATTTGTGATGCCACACCGTGGGCAACCTCTACATCAATAAAAAAAGAAAGATGATGGGGTAGCATTTGTGATGACACTCTACTGTTTGGGGGTCTCAGGAAGAAGGCTGAAGTTCCAGTCAGAGCTGACCTCATCTTAAACCTGTGCCATAGTGAATCCCAATCGTTTACCAAGATCAAACACAAATCCTTTGCTCCCTAAGTTCCTGAGGGGTAAAGCAGCTGTGTTTATTTGTTTAATCAACAAAGGCTTATTAGACAGGAGCTCTCTCAGGCAAGGATAGAGAAAGCCACAGAGATAATAAGCCATTGTCTCTGCCTGGAAAAGGAATTCGGGTAAATCATCACAACAATTCGATAGCATGGAGGGCATGCAAAATGCTGAAGAAAGTTGAGGTGTAGAGACAGGCTCTGCAGAGAAAGCAGAAGTCAAGGAAGACCCTATGTAACCAAGGTCCAACTTCTCTAAACTGGCGTGACAAATCACTGATTTTCTGGGTCCTCAAGGGACACCCAGGTACATGTTGGGATCCGTATTCACATAAGTCTTGGCTGCTCATGTACATTTGGGTCATGCAGTGGCTCTCATACCTTACTGTGTGTTGAAGGCCCCTGGGAAGCAATAAAAATGAGACTTCTTAGTTCCCACTTCAAGAATTTCTGATGATGTTTGTTTGAAGCCGAATCTGAGAAACCTAGTTAATTTTTATTAACAAACCTTTTCAGTTGATTCTGCGGAAAGTGGTGCTCAGGCTTAACTTTGAGTAATGCTGTCAGAGCCCTGAATTTCATGCTCGCCTCCACCAAGGACCAATGTCTGACTTTCTCCCATTCAATCCCGGTAACAAGAAAGTAAGTATTTAACTGTTTACTGTAGTTGTTTGCCTCTATGTTGAGACCCAGGGAAAATATACTGGGAATCAAAGGTGTTTGATCTACACACGAATGGGTGTGGACAGAGGATGGGTTCCGGGCCCCAGCTAAGCGTTTTCTCTCTGTGGAGAAAACCCCAACTACAATCCTCACAGGCCCCAGCCCTCCTGTGGCGGCGCAGTGGAGGGCCTCTGAAGAAAGAGTGCCAAGAGAGGCTGTGTGAGGTGTTTCTGTAATGAAATATTGTCTTTCCCCGAGGCACGGGGATGTATAAGGCAAAAGGATACATTCTCAGGCTATAAGGAAGCTCTTTGATGAAGAAAGTGACACTGGATGTTCTCTCATACTTTCACCTGTGAATCTGAACTGAGAAAAATGCTAATGCAAATTAAAAAACAGAGCAAGAATTTAGACTTGGCTGGGCATCTTCTTCTGTGTTCTTCTTACCCCTCCCTCCTCCCCCATTCCCTCCCTTTCTTAAAAAAAAAAAATCCTTTTTTTTACTATAGAAAATATAAAAGCAATTTATTTAAAAAAAATAAGTTAGAAAGATTGAAAGATTAAATCCTTTGGAAAATACAACTTGTAGAACTTTTCCAGAATTATGTTGGAGAAAACTTCCCTCTGAACAAGGTCTCCTTCTGAATAATAATAATACTAATATAGATTTTCATCCATTTTTAGTATGTTACTTGTTTTCCATGATGTGAGTAAACAGAGTTTATAGTTCAAGTAAGACAGAAGTAATACATCCCCATAATATAGCAACTTTGTATTTTAGGAGAGTATTTATCTTTTGGGGGAGATGGGTGTATTTTGTACTAAATCCAAAGGGCTGTTTGTCAAAATACAGAAATTTTAAAAACCTAATGGGATAAAGTTGATCGTTATAAAAGGAAGTTAATCGTTATGTTTGAGGTAGGTGAAACCAAAATAAGTATGTCAGGGATGACTATTTCAGAGTAGATGATTTTCAAGAAGAAACACTCTTCTTGAAACTTGAAACACTGTTATGGATTGAAGTGTGTCCCCCCAAAAGATGTTGAGATCCTAACCACCAATACCTGTGAATGTGACCTTCTTTGTAAGTAGATTCTAACAGTTGGTCAGATTAAGATGAAGTTGTTAGGGTGGTCCTGATTCCAGAATGACTGTTGTCCTTATAAAAAAGCAGGGGGGGGGGCGGTTGAGCACAGTGAGAGACACACACACAGGGAGAACAGAACGCCATGTGACGAAGAAGGCCAAGACTGGAGTTATAGGTGTTAGGCCAAGGAAAGGCTCCGTCGGCCAGCAAATCACCAGAAGCCAAGGAGTGAGGCATGGAAAAGATTTTCCCTCATTCGACCCTCAGAGGGAACCAAACTGCGGACACCTCGACTTGAAATTCTAGCCTCTAAAACTATGACACGACAAGTTTCTGTTGTTCAAGCCAGCCAGTGTATGGCATTTTGTTACAACAGCTCTAGGAAATGAATACATTTACCTAGACACAAAATCTTCTTTCTCAAGGTCCAGGATTGCTGATTGACCAATCAGAGTGGGTTGAGTTATATCAGAACTCAGGGGGAAAGGGAAAGGTGCACACTGGTGTGTGAGGAGCCTTGGGGAGGAGGCCCGGGGCACCACAAGGCTGTTAGGCTCCATGTCTTTGCTACAAGGCCTCACAAATCTTGACTCCAGCTTGCTGGAATTAGACCAGTTACTGTTTTGTGCTGAGGCTCTTCTTCTCTGTGGGTGATCAGATCCTTGATTAGCCCACCAGGACTAGGATTTTAACATTACCTTTCTCTCTGCTCATCTTCCATAAGGCGCCTCACAGCCTATACTGACAAATTCCTGGGTTGAGCAGTCAGATTTTTACTTTTGGTTTCTATTTGTAGCTCTGTGACACAAGAGCCATGTGATATTAGCAGGTCACTTCATATCTCTGAACAGGTTTTCCATTTGTGAAGTGGGTACAGGAATATGAGATTTGTCACAGTATTCCTATAGGAACATAAAAGAGTTTTTGTACACAGTCTGCATTTTCCCAAGTGTATTTCTGTTGTTTCAGAACTTGGTATATTTGTGTGTGTGTGTGTGTGTGTGTGCGCGCGCGCGCGCGCGCGCGCGCATGTGCACCTAAGCCAAGACAATCATTGCTTTTGGGAAAAAAAAATATAGCACAAAAGTCACAGATTCTCAGAGGACAACCACTTAACATTTGCATTCAAAATAGTAACAAATAAATGTCAAACTAAATCTGCAAAGTCTTACTAATTGATAATCTCTAAGGAAAATGGTACACACACACACACACACACACACACAGGGAAATTAGAAGAAAATGTAACGGGCAAACAAAGATCTAAATTCCTGCTTAGAGATGATAAATGTTTCCCCGGACAATTTCTACATCCCAAGGGAGGCTGGTATCTGGAAAAACACATTGCTGATGTAATGAGAACCTTGCCCAGAGGAAGCACCTTCTGCTGAGGGAGATAGAGGCCCCTGGACACAGACGGGGATTCTTGGCTGTGAGGCTCCAGCCTGTCTTTCTCATCGCCCCAGTCTTCCACTTACGAACTGATGATCCTGCTTCTTTCTCTACGATGTTATGTTGGAATACTTGAAAGTGAAGTCAAGTTTGTGAAATTATAGACGTTATGGAAACAAAGGAACTAAAAGACAACAATAGATTCTGTGGGTTAATTTTTCTTTCTCCTCTAACCACGAGGACGCTTGTAGTAATCACCCGTCAGGCGTATCCCAGCCAGCAGGGTTCTTCATCTCTGTCTTATATAAACCATGTGTGTTTCATCGATTTGCATCCGTCTGCCTAAACACTTCCTGAACAGAGCAGCGAAAGATAACATGGTGTAGAGATCGAACCAAACACAGGGGCTTGATGGGAAAACTTTCCAGAGCAACAGGCTGTGGGCAGAATTGCACACCCAGAAAGGCAAGAGCATATGTAGGGTTTTCCATGTGCATTTCTGACTTGGGAAATCTTCGGGATGAGGAAATCTTATTTTCCAGCAGCCTTCTTCCCTGACGTTGCCCAGGCTCATGCACACTATGGGCACTTTGGCTCGATTATTTGAGGATACATTAGTGAAACTCCAACCGACCTTGATTTAGAGCAATGAAATATTCAGATTGAGGACAGGCAGATGATGAATATTTAGTTGGCAGGGTCTTGTGAGATAAAAGAGGTTGTCTTTATAATCTCTGGGATGTCAGCATATGTGGGGAGGAAGGTATGTGACAGCTCAGCTGGGCAAGGCTTTGGACCCAAGTGCAAGTGTTTATTTGGGCATTGGACTCCTTCCCAGACCATTAGGCCCTAATATCTGGACTGGTTTACCCATCCTCCTTTTGGCCCAGGTGCTTGTAAAGGAACTCAAGAGGGGGCAGTGTCTTTTCTCTTCCCTAAGCCAAGCCACATCCAAACACAAGGTTTCACATGCAAGGTTGAACTCATATACTAAACAAAAGTCAAGCCCAAGACCTAAGCTGCTCTTAGGTCACAAATAAATGTCCTGTTAAATGTGGGTCTTCACTAACAATTTCTGTCTGGCAACACTCCCGGCCACGTGTCTGACCACGGGTCAGAGGTGAAAAGAAGGCAGCGGGTTCACTCAACGCTTTGTTTGCATTGGCCCGTAATTAAAGACAGAAGACATTGCTCACTGGTGGCCGGAGGGCTCCTTGGGCATTTGCGAATCCCTCCCTGAGGCAAAAATGAGAGTGGGAGTTGGATCGATGGTATGTAGAAGCATTCCAGACCTGAATCTAAGTATTGTTTCTGAGGACCTCTGCACGTAGGCCCAGCGAGACAATGCAAAACCAGCTGGCAAGGCAGAGCAGACTGGAGGAGGGGAGGAGAGTTTGCTGAGAGTGCACAGCGTATGGACCTTTGGCCTTGTATGGACCTTTGGCCAGCAAGTGTCTGTTAGCATTGCCACCACGGCGATTCACACATGTGTGGCTAGACTAGAGGGTGTGGGTGTGGGTGGACTGCTTCACTGATGAATGAGTTCCCCAGCAGTTCCTGAATTCCTGTGGCTGGTCACTTCCAGTGTTTTCATTCATGGTTTAGGCTTGGGCCAAGAGAGAAAAGGGCCCTCTTGAGGTCATGTTGCCAGCACCACAGCTCTCACCAACTGTCCTCTTCCATTCCTTTCCTCTTCAATGCATTGGGACCCTCCTCTGCTGTTTGCAGAGAATTAAACTTTCCTTTCTTGTGGAAAACAGTTGTTACAAAATATATGAGCATAGGAAAGGCAGCCATTGAGTCTAGGTGGACAGGACAGGATTTTACGAGAACATGTCAATTCTCCTTGGCATATGTCACCACTTCCCAACCCCCTCTGTACAGAAATTCTGTCTTATTCTTGCAATCCAGTTTCTAGTCAAAATCATCCAAAATGAAATGAGAGAATTGGCCCTAATTCCCCCCTCATAAGGAAAGGGGCACCCATTTGCTGCATTCTACTCTTGCCTTTTCCTAACTGTCTTCTAGGCATTCCCAGTGAGGATCAATCATCTCTCTCTCTCTCTCTCTCTCTCTCTCTCTTTTCTTCTAATTTAACTTCAAAGTCTCACCCCCATCACATCTTACCAGCTCTTTCCAAATTTCACCTGCTTCCCCTTTAAAACTCATTTAATATACCTCTCAATTTGAAGCTTGGAAAATCAAGCCTCAGTTGTCACAAAAAAATAACATCTCTGCAGACAGATTTAGTGGCTGGATTTTTAAAATGATATTCTGGAGAAATAGCAGCTACAGTAAAACAAGTTTCTCTTTGCTGGTAAAGTCACAAGCCTCTGGCAATAGCTAAAGATACAGCTGTTGGGAATGGGGTCATGATAATTATAATTGTTACCATTTGTTGAGCTATCACTAAGTGCCAGGAGTCATTCTAAGTACTTGATTAAAAATGTCTCATATTTATAACAACAATGTCCACAATAGCCAAAATATGGAAAGAACCCACATGTCCATTGATAGATGAATGGGTAAAGATGATGTGAAATTATAAACACGTGCGCACGCGTGCGCACACACACACACACACACACACACACACACACACACACACAGAGGAATACTATATAGCCATCAAAAAGAATGAAACTTTGACATTTGCAGTGACGTGGATGGAGCTAGATGGTATTACGCTGTGCTGACTTATTTCTAGGTCAGTCAGAGAGAGACAAATACCATATGATTTCACTCATATGTAGAATTTAAGACACAAAATAGATGAACATAGGGGAAAAGAAGGAAAAAATAAGATGAAAAGAGAGAGGGAAACAAACCATAAGAGATGCTGAACTCTAGGAAACAAAAAGAAGGTGCTGGAGGGGAAGTGGGGGGATGGGGTATCTAGGTGATGGGCATTAAGGAGGTCACTTGATAAAATGAGCACTGGGTGTTGTATGCAACTGATGAATCACTAAATTCTACCCCTGAAACTAATAATATACTATATGTTAACTAAATTATATTGTATAAAGAAATTTAAAAAAACAAAAGGAATTAGAATGGCAAAAAAACACAAAAAACCCTCATGTAATCTCACAACTAAATGCAGAAGTCACGATTATGATCCTTATTTTCAGATAAGGGAAATATGCTTTTTTTTCTGATTCCTCAAACTAGAAAATGGTAGAGTAATTTAAAACCTAGATGGCAGAATTTAAAAGGAAAGAAAATTAAAGAAAAAAGAAAACCTTTGCTCATAGTGAAAGTGGCTGTTTCTGATTTGGGGTTATATGACCAGAAATATTTGATTCTCTATTTTGGCAGCAATAATCTGCAAGATTCTAAGTAAAATGTGGAAGAACGGCAGATATTTACAGATGTCCTTTAACTGGCATGAAGGGTTCTTACTTGGAGACCCCAGGATTGTGAGGAATAGTGTTTCACCCAAAGCTGAACACCGCTTCCCTCTGCTTGTTTGCATCCAGGTCTTTCTGGGGGAAAGAACACCTGCACAGAGCTGGGAAACGTCGCTCGACATTTTTGTATACAGGTTCCCTGTCAGATGAGCTATGCCCACACTGCCCTCTAACTGACCAGAGTAACCAGACCAGAGCTATAAAGCCAGATGCCAGAGTGAAGTGACCTTCTCAGCTGACAAAACGCATGTGAAAGAACTCTTTGGCTTTAATACACCTTTAGCAGTGTTAACTCCTAAAAGATGAGGACGTCTGTGCCCCTACAGATCGAGTACCTAGTAAGGGCCAAGTAAGGGTTTATCAGATAAATGAAAGCCACACACCTAGTTTATGCCACGTTGGGAAAACCCTGGAATTTTCAGACTGGAATATTCCACATTTGGTAAGCACTTGTAGAGGAGGTGTTAAGCTGAGGTCTTCAGAGGGTCCATGAACCCTCTGAAATTACGTGCAAAACCTCATGTCCACATGCGGGAATTTGGGTGAGGGTCTTTAGCATTCACGAAATTCTTTTTTTTTTTTTTAAATGTGGTTATACTATTTTATAATCCCACAAGCAGTGTATGAGATTTGCAATTGCTCATCTTTGTTTATTTATTTATTTGACACAGAGAGAGAGAGATCACAAGTAGGCAGAGAGGCAGACAGAGAGAGAGAGGAGGAAGCAGGCTCCCCGCCGAACAGAGAGCCCAATGCAGGACTCGATCCGACCCTGAGATCATGACCTGAGCCGAAGGCAGAGGCTTAACCCACTGAGCCACTCAGGTGCTCCAGCATTCACCAAATTCTTGAGAAAGTTCTTAAGCCAAATTACTGAAGAATTACTGCTTTGTGGTTTAAAAAGCAATCACACTTCATTATTTTATTCAAGCCCTGATGCATTGCCCAACCTAGCAGAGTAGTTTAACAACCAGAGAAGAAATGGTATCACCATTTACTTTTTAGCTTAATTTCTTTATCTATATAATGGAGTTAAAAATACCACTTACTCTGACCCAAATACAATTCTCTCTCCTACAGGCAGCTGAAAGCCTAAGTGACTTCTGGATAGATCCTCTTTCCTGGATGCTTCCTACTGCCTGACATCTGGGACTCGTTTCCTCATCTGCAAACTGAGAGCTGCAGGACGAAGTAATTTGGTCGATGACTTTTAGCTCTAAAGTGCTTTTTCGATTATACCGTTGCAGAAGAAGTGAGTGGGGTGTGGGCAAGAGAAAGTATAATAGCAAAAGAACATCTGCTTGGTTAGGGGTCCTGGAATCGTCATCTCCCTCCGCTGGTGTTTGGGTTGGTCCTTTTCCTTCTCACTGCACCTTGAGCGGCGACATCACTACTTCTCCCACATCTTCAGGAAATCCTGCAAGTCACACCTAGGCACTTCAAACACGGGCGCTGGTGGAGGCAGCTAAGGGCAGAGGGTGCTTCGGGTCTCCTGGTTTCCCCCACCCTCCTGCTGGGAGAGTGACAGTTCACATGGGGGAATTCTAACACTCCTGGGAAGTGGTTTTCCTACCAACAAAAGGCAAATCGGAAATGGAAACGCACTGACAAGTTCCCCTGGGGCACCGTAGAGGGTTGGCCCGATGACCTGGGTAGGTCTTTCAACTCTCAGAATGGGTGATTCTGCAATTCTTCTTCATGACTAGATCACCCAGGAATTAACACATTCTTCCTCAGCAAGGAGAAATGGAAGACAGAGTGTGACTCATGAAAAGTAAAGGGGGTTAGGTCCCATGAAAAGTAAGGGGGGTTAGGTCCCAGTCTGAGTCAGTGGACCTCATGTCTTGCATTTGGGGATCAGAGCTATGCTGTTGCGCAACTCTAGGGGGTGCTCATTCTATTGTCCAAGGCTCCCTTTGGAGCATAGTTTAACACGTGATCCCTGACACAAAGCGACACCGCTGCCCTGTTTGTGATGCCATAAGGTCCTTCATTTCATCACAGACTTTCCTAGCCTCTGGAGGTTGAAATCTCAGTGTCTGGGGAGTACTTTCATCATAGCTCCCTTACAAAACCTGGCAAAATCCCACATCTCCATGCATATGTTGGAACAAAAATGTGGTTGATAAAGAAAAGAGGCTGAATGGGGGTTGGGTGATGAGTGGTTTATGCATCCAGACGGCAAACCAAGTTTAACACAAGACACAGAAAAATGTACTGTGCCGTTTTACCCTGTACTCTGACAAGACAGACAACACTTCCTCCACTGACAGGGGGGTTGTGGCCCGATAAACTCCTCATAACTTGAAAATATCCTAAGTCAACAGGATATGTGAGACACATCACAGCTTAGCCGAGTCTACCTGACGTGCTCAGAACACTGTTAGCCTATGGTCAGTCCACATCATCTAACACCAGCCTATTTTAAAAGAGGGTGTTGAATAGCTTATGTCATTTATTGAATTATACCGAAAGTGAAAAACAGAGTGGTTATAAGTGTAGGGGTTGTTTACCCTCGTCACTGGGAGGCTGCCTGGGTGGCTCGTTGCTGCCTAGCATCACGGGAGAGCATTGTATGGCATATCGCTAGTCTGAGAAAATATCCCAGTATTGCGAATGTGAAGTATGGTTTCTTTTTCTTTCTTTTCTTTTTTAAGATTTTATTTATTTATTTGACAGAGACAGAGAGAGAGAGCACAAGGAGGCAGACTGGCAGGCAGAGGAAGAGGGAGAGAAGCAGGATCCCCACGGAACAAGGAGACCAATGTGGGACTTGATCCCAGAACCCGGGGATCATGACCTGAGCCAAAGGTAGATGCCTAACCGACTGAGCCACCCAGGCTCCCCTGAAATATGCTTTCTACTGAATGCATATTGCTTTGGCACCATGATACAGTTGGAAAATCCCAAGTAAACCACTGTTTTTTGTTTGTTTCTTTGTTTTGGTAAGAATCTTAGGTGTTGGAATTAGTTTAGTCAGTTGTATCAAGCAGGGTGGTCCTAAGTGGTTTCAGCAGTTGATGGGTTTCTCTATTCATGTGACCAGTTTACCACCTAATAACTCCCATTCCCCAGCTGCTGAGCGAGGGTCAGATGCTCCCCAAACAGTACTACACTGGATCTTCCCAGGAACCCTAGGAGGTAGGTGTTACTGTCTCTATTTTAGAAAAAGAAAACTGGATCTCAAAGAGGTTCATAACTTGCCCAAGGTCACTTGATGCAAATAGCTGGGTTAAGGGTCAGACTCACAGCTACCTGATTCTGAAGCTGCCCCCTTACCAAGACACCAAACTGGTCCCTTCCTCTATATGAGACCATTATGTTTTTCTTGAGCAAATGTAGCCAGAACGGCTCCATGACTTGCCCTAGGGTAGAACTAGTAATAATAACAAGAGCAATGCCTGTAGAACTTATTATGTGCCAGGAACTTCCCTGAACACCCTCTAATGTCTTAAAGAACTTATTCCTTGTAAAGTTTTCCAAGGTAGGGATCGAGCCCCATTTCTGGATGAGGAGCGAAGACATGGAGAGGTTGTGAAACTGGCGCAAAGTTACTGGGCTAGTGGTCAGGGGTGGAGCGGGGAATCAAAGCCAGACAGCTGGGCTCTGGAGGCTGTGCAGTCTGGTTGCTTGGCCGCCAGAGCAGCTTGTCAGAGGGGTAGACACTCCGTGGAAACCCACTGCTCTGTTCAGATTTGTCCAGACTCACATTAGACGCAGTTTGTGGAAGGCTGACACTCTAGGAGGGAAAGATGCTAGTAAGTCAAGGAATCGGGCCTCTAACACTTGCTTTTTGTTGCTTGGTTGTCCAACACACCCCGTTTCAGGCAGGGTCATCAAGCTAAGGGCAGCCATGCTCTCTTGTCATTCCTTGGGGGCCCCTGTGGGCAAGCTGGGAATCACACTACTCTGGGGGAGGGGAGCGGGACAAGAGGATGGGCCACAAAGCCACAGGTCCTGAAGGGCAGGGAGACTTAGTTTTCCCATTTTTCTTCTCACTTCTTAATTGCTGCTCTGCACTTTCAGAAAAGGGAAGATAATTCTTTGGAATTCCTAGGAATTGGAGGGTTTTGAGCCTATAATGTTTATGAATCTGCTGAGAACACTGGGAAATGAGGCTTCTTTTTGCATATGAAGTCATAGTTTAACCCAAGCCCCCCCCCCCCAAAAAAAGCCTGAGAGAGTCTGCGGGGATCAGAGCTGGGTATTGTGTTACAGAAATTTTCCATTTCAGACACAAACTACATATGGCAGCATGTGGGCCAAAAACGGCGGAGCAAGACTCCAGGGGGGGCTGAAGTAATAATACCTCGTCCTTTAATCCTGAGGAGTGTGGCCAGGTTCTGGGGGAGGGCTGTCCGGAAGGTCTGGATCAGGTCACACTTATATATCTGGGATTAGAATGATGCTAATAGCATATCAATAATAATAATAATGCCTCATCGAGGGGCATTAACTTCGGAGAGCTCCCTAGGATGTCCCGGGTCAAAATACTTAGCCTCTCAGTGCCTCAGTTTCCAATATCTGAAGATGAGACAGATGCCTCAAAATTTGTTGAATGTAGTAAATGTGTTATACACACAGACCATATAATAATGGTGGGGGCAGAAGGCTAGTTATATTATTAAACAGTACTTAATTAGCTAGCATTTACCCAGGCTTTACTACACATGAGCCACTGTACTAAAGATTTCTAAACATTATCTCTTTTCATCCTTCCAAGCTGCTGAGATCAGGGGTATCATTTCCCCATTTTATGTGTGAGGAGACTGCAGTTTAGAAATGCTAAGAGACTGAACAAGTTCATAACCTTAGGGGGTAGACAGGGGTCTCAAATCTAAGTCGAGTGTGGCACCTGTCAACCAACACCTTCTCCTGTCTCCCCAAGGACAGGCAACCTTGGCCCACATTGCTCTGCTCCTGGGCTGAATCTTGTGAGAATTCTCCGGATATCCCCCAGAATAGGGAGCATCACTTGTTTGGTAAAATATGTTCCTTTAGCCTCTCCTTCCAGCTTTTAGCAGTGGCCCTTCCAGCTTACCATGACAGTGCGTATTTTTAAGAACTATTGCCTCTGGTTTTCCAGGCAGATAAACTGGTCACTTGGGCTCGATTCTGAAATGGGTGTTAACCTAGAGCCCGGGTTCTTACAGGTGGATATCCTTGACCAGTCACATTAACACCACCAGGAAATGCAGGCAATGAGAGTCTCTGCCCTCTCCCCACCCCACCCAGGACCCACTGAATCAGAAACTCTGAAGATGGAGCCCAGCAATCCATATTTTAACAAGCCTGGAGCTGATTCTGAGCAGCCAGAGTTTGAGAAACACAGGCCTCTGGGGCAGATAAAGGAGAGAGTTAAATCAGGAATAGAGGTCTATGATTCTTAACAGCTGCTAGTGACTCATTCTCCCCAGTCATTCCCTTCTGTGTTTCTGTCCTTTTTAGGATGAAGGATTTGCTCGCAATCCCATCTTGTGTGATAAATTTCATCGACAGTGTCCATTCCTTTCTCAATCGACGTGCATGAGGCGACTTTGAGCTTTCTCCACTCCCACGTGCATTCGTAGCCCACTTCTGTTTTTGGAACCACTTGCTCAATTTCCAGTCTGGGAGATTAGCTTCAAGTTACTCTTCATGTCAGAGGAGGAAATAAGTTTGACCAAATCTGCAGTTCTAGGTTGAATTAAAGAATTCCAGAACTGGGGTTAGTGCTCCGAAAGTGCTTTTTTTTTTTTTTTAAAGATTTTATTTATTTGACAGACAGAGATCACAAGTAGGCAGAGAGGCAGACAGAGAGAAGAGGAAGCAGGCCCCCCGCTGAGCAGAGAGCCCGATGTGGGGGCTCGATCCCAGAACCCTGGGATCATGACCTGAGCTGAAGGCAGAGGCCTCAACCCACTGAGCCATCCAGGTGCCCCCAAAAGTGCTTTTTAAAGGCTCTGAACACTTCTACACAAGAGCAAAGTGGCGCCCAGTCCCCCTTTCTCCTGCCTGCCCTGCCTAAAATTCACAACACAGAGTGAAGCTGAAAATGGGGAAAATCATTGCTTCAGTTTTCCTATGTGAGCTCTAACTCAAGCTCCGTCTGCCTCTTGGGCTCACTTGGCTCGCCTGCCTCTCAGTGGGAAAAAAACTGAATGCACATTGCGGAACAACAAAATAGAAAAAATCTTCTTCCCTCCAGTTGCTTCTCCAGAGACCAGTGTAAAATGGGTCTGCAGTCCAACACAAATCTGCCTTTTAATAACCATGTAAGCCTAACTTTCAATAAAAATTATTCCAAGTTTGCAAGTTTGTTACAAAAGCCTTTCTTGTCATCTGAGATGCTGCTCTTCCTAATTGAAAAATAGTAGGAAATTTTATTCAGCTCTGCCAGAAAATGGAAACTATGGTTATGGATATGACCTGTGTTTAGCATCTTTTTTTTTTTTTCAAGATTTTATTTATTTATTTGACAGACAGAGATCACAAATAGAAAGAGAGGCAGGCAGAGAGAGAGAGGAGGAAGCAGGCTTCCCGCTGATCAGAGAGCCGGATGCGGGGCTCGATCCCAGGATCCTGGGATCATAACCGAGCGGAAGGCAGAGGCTTTAACCCACTGAGCCACCCAGGTGCCCCGTGTGTTTAGCATCTTTGCGGGGGACATGTTCCTTTATCTCAGCAGAGATTCACTAACATGACGTTCTGGTTTGAGGGGGTCTCTGGGGCCCAGCTCCCATCTCTAAATAAGGTAAAATGAGCATGAAAACGTGGTTTCTGTTGCCAGAAGCTATTTTTGAGTTTCAAAGGAGTTCTCTGTACTTTGTGCTGCTAAGCCAGTCTGACTCCAATTCACTGTGGACTTAAATTGAAGAACATAGGCCATGAGCAGAAGCGGGGCGGTGGGGGCGGGGGTTAGTCACATGCAAATGAAGACAAGCTGCATGATGGGTATTAAACCCCAACCTGGCAGGCGGGGAGCACTGCCTAGCGATCTTTCCTGAGACCCTGTTGCAGAAATGTGGCTGCAGCCCAAATTCAATGGGAGAAAAGGACAATACCGGGCCTTCAGGTGGTCCCCTTTCTGACACATACTCCATGTTCTCTGCCTCAAAGGCCTTTGCCTCTCAGATTGCATGGTGTCACTATTATGAAACAAAAATAAATATTTTGACTGCAACATAAAATTTTGAATAAAACTTGGGAAGAGATCGAGTTCAAAATCTGACTTATCTCTCTCTCTCTTTTTAAAGATTTTATTTATTTATTTGAGAGAGAGTGAGAGCAAGAGAGATCGGAGAGGGAGTGGCAGAGGGAGAGCAGACTGCTCGCTGAGCAGAGAGCCTGATGCGGGGCTCAGTTCCAGGACCCTGAGATCACGACCTGAGCAGAAGGCAGAGGCTTAACCAACTGAGCCCCCCAAGCACCCCTAAAATCTGACTTATCTCTTAACAACTATCTGCCTTTGGACAAGTTACTTAACCTCTCTGAGACTGGGGTTGGGTTCCTGTCCTATACGTTGGAGAAGGATGATAACCATAGGGTTGCTATGAAGATTGATTTGAATAATGTCCAATGCTGGCATTTAGTAGGTGTTACTATTATTTATTTTGTCATCTTAAACTCCACTGGTATAAACAATAAATTTTCATGCTAAAACAAAAATTCCTTATTGCCTAGGTACATACATATGGGAGATAAATATATATAGATGTGGACAAATAGATAATTAAAAATTTTATATATAAATAAAATTATATATATAATATAAAATATAAATATACATATTATATTATATTTAAAGTATATAAATAAATTATATCTTTTTTTTAAGATTTTATTTATTTATTTGACAGAGAGAGAGAGAGAGAGAGATCACAAGTAGGCAGAGAGACAGGCAGAGAGAGGGGGGGAAGCAGGTTCCCTGCTGAGCAGAGAGCCTGATGCGGGGCTTGATCCAAGGATCCTGAGATCACGACCTGAGCCGAAGGCAGAGGCTTAACCCACTGAGCCACCCAGGCGCCCCATAAATTATATCTTATATATAATTTATATGTTATATATGCTATATAATTTTTTAAGATTTTATTTATTTATTTGACAGAGATCACAAGTAGGCAGAGAAGCAGGCAGAGAGAGAGGAGGAAGCAGACTCCCTGCTGAGCAGAGAGCCCGACATGGGGCTCAATCCCAGGACCCCGGGATCATGACTTGATCGGAAGGCAGAGGCTTTAACCCACTGAGCCACCTAGGCACCCTGATAATATATAATTTTATTTAATACATATATAAAATTATATTTTCACACTAATCAGCTCTGAGAAATAGTAATCTTTCTTTTTCCTTTCTTTCCTTGAACTTCACTGTGAACACTACATTCATCCTGGCATCCTGAGTGATACGGATAGGCTCCAGGTAACTGGGGCCCCACCCTCATCGGACCCGTTAGCAAAGTATGACTTGTTGCCTCTGTCTCTCCCGAGTCTAGTGGAGTCATGATTTCATCATGGTTGACTCACCCTTCCTATGGCTTTGGTCCTGTGAGAAATGTCAGGGCATGCATTTTTCAAGCTACAGCAAAAAAAAAAAAATACACTTGAAATATTTTGTTTGAAAAGAATTTAGTGACAATTTGATGACCTGGTAGACTCCGATTCTAGTATTTAAAAAATATATATGTATATATACTCAAAAAGTCAAGAAATAAGCGATTAATGTCAAAACATTATTATTTCTATTTGTTTTGTAAATCAACTTTTGATTAAAGTAACTCACAAATTCAATTATTAAAAAAGTGGAGAGAGGCACCTGGGTAGCTCAGTTAGTAAAGTGTTCGACTCTTGGTTTCTGCTCAGGTCAGGACCTCTGGATTGAGCCCCCTGCTGGGCTCCATGCTGATCGTGGAGTCCGCTTGAGATTCTCCCTTTCCTTTCCCTCTACCCTTCCCCTGAGCGCTCTCTCTCTCTCTCTCAAATAAATAAATAAATAAAATCTTTTTAAAAAGCTGGAGTCTGTATGAAAAAAGAACTTTAGAATGTATTAGGATACAAGTACAGGCATTTCTTCTGTTAAAAAAAAAAAAAAAGAAAGAAAGAAAGCACACACATACACACCCTGAGGTTTAGAAAATGCTGGCAGAGGAAGGCAGAGAAGCAGAGCATGCATGGTAGGAGCTGGCAGAGAAACCATTAGGTCATCTGCTCCACCCTGCCACAGCGAGATTATCCCCCAGATGGCAGTTTATGTTTCTGCGGTTTGCTGAGGGCTTGGGCTACTTTTAAGTAGTTTTCTTCAAGGTCTTTGAAGCCAGTTTAAAATTATTTGGTGAACTCTTCATTCTATCACATGCTTTAGCAAAATCTACCACAATCTAATAAGCATCTGGATACGTTCTCTGCGACGCAGCCTGGAGTCTACTCTTCTTAAATTTCAACGCTCTACTTCAAATCTCTTTACCTCCCTGGTGTTTACATTTTTCCCAGGTACTGAGCGTTTTCACTCAGTCTTGTTACACAACCCACTAGAGCCGCCTTAAGGTGCATGGCTGTGTCTCCAACAGAGACTTTACAAACGAATTAAATGTAAGGTGGTAATAAGTAGGTCATCATTGAGGGTTACAACCTGTTTTGTTCTTTGCTTCATTTCCTTTATTTTATTCTTCTTCTTTTTTTCTTTAGAGAGAGAGGGAGAGTGGGGGGGCAGAGGGAGGGGGAGAAGGGAGACAGAGAAATTCAAGCAGGCTTCATACTCAGTGCAGAGCCTGAGATCATAACCTGAGCTGAAATCAAGAACCAGATGCTTAACCTACAGAGCCATCCAGACACCCCTCTTTGCTTCATTTTTAATTCAGCTAGGACCAGGTATTTCTTGAGGGTCAACTATAAGAAAGACACTGGGCTCTTAGGCCCTGGACCTTACACACATTTTCTCTCCCTGCTCTGTGTGAAGGTAATCACACACACACACACACACACACACACACACACACACACACACACATATCTTTGTCCCATCTGGTTGGTTTTGTTTTTGTTTTTCACATTTAGTACTTGTGTAATGTTTTCCAAGTTCACAAAATTGACTTAGAAGAATTTTTCTCAAACTTCTGGTGGAAAATAATCACCTAGGGGCAAAAATGCACTTTCTTGGGGCTTCTGAGTCAGTTACACATTCTTTAAAATTAAATAAAAGAAGATTCATATAATCCTTGGCGTATATGTTCAATAGGACTGAGGAAGACACCATATATTATTTGTTTGTTTGTTTTATTTTAAAATTTTTGTTTTATTTTAATTTATTTCTTGTATTTCTAGCAGGTTTCTCATCTGATTCTCATCAACAGATACGTTTAGGGACCACTGGAGGAGGAGATGATCTCCCGGGTCACTTTCAACTTTAACACAGCACACTTCATACGATCCTGATGACTTTTCTCAGACGTCTTGGTTGATCAATGACATGGACTTTCTTCTTTAACCTTTGGCCCCAAAGTGCTCTCGCTGCCTGAGATTCCATAGCAGATATCTGTATCTTCAGTAGTGACTTATGCACTAACTCACAGAATTTCTTCAATGCCTCAAACCTTTACTTAGCTCTTTATTTTTATTTAGGGTTTTGAAATTTGTCATCATGCCTACTGAGACCACGGGAGACTCCCCCAAAGGAGGGCCACGTTTTATGTCTTTCTATTTATTCTTCATTTGTGTTCACACAGAGTTTTGCTCTCAGATAAAGAGGTTTTGTTCCTGATTTAATTTTCTCTTTAAATATGAGTATTTTGCTCCATGGGTAAAGAATATGTCATTTCACTGCATACACCAAAAGGCATACGATTTAGGAACCGTAGTTTTCTCCTCACTGGGGCAGCTGTTGGGTACTCATATAACCTCCTAATCCTTTATAAAAACTTAATCAGACAGCTGCCTTGATAATATGCAGTTTCAATAACAGCTTCTGTTGAGAAAAATAATATCCCATTGTAGTAAGTCTCTACAGATTAATGATGTCTCTACAAAGAAATGTGAATGGACAGGAGTCCCTTAAACTGGGAATTGAGCTGAACGCTGAAAAAAAAAATCACCTTTAAAAATTTCTGCATAAGATGGAATTATATTCTTTGGATTTAGCAACTGCTGGTATCTTTGTTATATGAGTGGTTTAATTAGGCTGTTTCTGTGTAGTGGGACAGCCCTTTAAAGTACTTTTAACAAGGATACTATTGTTAAAGAAAAACAGCTCTTTCATCCTGGCCATTAAAATTATAGGGAGAAAAATGAAAAATCACCCCTGGCAGCATACTTTTGAGTTCAGCTGTGACTTCTCCAGCCTAATCACCAAAAAACTCTGTGAGGCACTCCTTGTTTACACAGCAGTTTGATCTGGATTCTTGTAAAATTAACATAGGTTGACAAATTAAGTCGAACACCACCACCCTCCAGGACATAAAATGTAAAGGAGATTAAAACAAACATGGGGAATGTTCCTGTAATCACTCAGCGGGAACTCAGGTCCAGTGAAACAAAAATCTTGCTTGTGAATATAATTGGGTTCGGAGTATCAACCCATAGTTGATATTAATTACTTTTTATATGTATCTACACCATTTTTCAAATACATCACTAAAATAGATGTCTTTGTTTCCCCACCGATTTTTTTTTTTTTTTAATCAGAATTTACTAGAGACATCTACTTGGTTCTCAAGTTAAGCAGGTCAGTGGTTTTACGCTATCACAGTTTAAAATCTTCCCCAAGAACTCAAGAAATAAGCATCTTACATTGTTGGGGGTTAATTACATTAGGAAATTCAGTCTCTTTGAACTTATCCTCAAAAGGGATTTTTCTTGTAAATGAAAAAGACTCACAGGTAATCTGAAACTTACGTCCCAATAGAATTTGACAGGAAATACTCCTCACTCAGCCTTGTCCAAGTTTATTTAGAAGTTCAAATAAAAAGACTCCAAAATTTTAAATGAGAAACTCATGTTTGAATCCTGACTTCGAAAGAAAAGGAAATAGATACCATGTAAACGTGATTACTCTTAACACCAACATTCTGTTTTGTAAACTGCTCAATGTAACAGAGGAAATGAGGTGAGCATAAAGAGAGACTCGGCTGTTCTGGTAGGGCCTCACAAAGTCACCAAGCAAAGTGGGCTTTTGTCATTTTGCCTACCCTGACTTCCTGTTTCAGGGAATTCCAATAAAGAGACCCAAACCCGGAGGGCCCGATGTTTCCTCCCCCAGTTCCCTGACAGTTCAGGCCACCAGCTGCATCTGCCGGGCACTTTGAGCTCAGCTGAGGAATGCAGATGTGCGGAAGGCCTTCCGAGATGATGGCCAGTGCCCCTGAGTGGGGGAGCGTCCAGCTGTGGCCGGTGGAGCCATCGCTGGTGGGCGTGACAGCCTCTTGGACTGTTCCATGATGCCATCTTGGCTCTGTCTTATCATCCACATTTCCTCCTGCGCTGCTTTTCAGCCGTCCTACCCAATCTGCCAACTATGGGATAGCCTTCTAATAAATTCCTTTCCTGCTTAGGGCAGAGTTAGCATCTGCCTGTGGAACCAAGGACCCCGACTACAAGGTTCATTCCAGCAATTTAGGACCAGAAACTCGAGTATATCTGTGCGCCCACAGGTTAGTGAGCTTATGTCATTGATGTTATTTAGATAAACTCTTCCTCACTCCAGATAAGACTTGAAATTACACAGAAAGGCACAAGCCAAGAGAGAGAGAGAAAGAGAAGGAAAAATAAAGGTGTTGGTGCATGAGCCAAGTTACTCATGTACTACTCTATCATGAGAAATGGAACTTGCAGGTAGTTGAGAGCCTGGGTCCTCATATTCTCTTCTGGCCTGAGACCCTTTCTGGGAAAGCTGAAACAGTCAGAGATTTCCATGGGAAGGGCCAGGAATATGGGATTTACACAAAGGAAAGGGAGCTGCCTTCGGGGGCGGGCCACAAACTACAGTCCCTCAGCTCCTCTCTCCTGGCCTGGCTGGGGCCAATGAATTCCTGCTTTTGGCCTCTGTAGTGCCTTTTAAGTATCTTCTTTTAAAATGGAACTATATTTGGAAGAGATAATACAGTAAGTCATTTACTTCAGTGAAGTGTTTCCCAGACATCATCTTGCCCTCTGTAGAAAGTTTATTGAGTGAACTAAGATTCCATCCTTGTTTAAAAAATCGTGCATGGAAGTTAAAATTTTGAAATCCTTACCTTACCTACCAAAAATGTCCATATTTTACTTTAACCTTGCATTCATAGTTTGCCTGGGTGTCAACTTT
Source organism: Taxidea taxus jeffersonii (assembly GCA_003697995.1). Taxonomy (NCBI): domain Eukaryota; kingdom Metazoa; phylum Chordata; class Mammalia; order Carnivora; family Mustelidae; genus Taxidea; species Taxidea taxus. The sequence continues at coordinate 42,351 of ML103534.1, forward strand.
GGGGTTGAAATCATGTCCTCTCAGATTTTGAAGGCATCTCCCAACATCTTTGAGCACCATCGGGAGATGTCATGAGAGGTCAGAAGTCAGTTTAATTCATAACCCTTGTAGGTTCCTTTTCTTCATCTCTGAAAGTTATTTTATTCTTTTAATCTTTGGCATTCTAAAGTGTCACAGATTGTTTAGTTGCTTTGGGTTTTTGTTTGTTTCATTGGGGTTTTTTGTTTGTTTTTAAATTCATTTTGCTATACATGAGTTCTTTTAATCTAAGCGGTGTGACTTCTGAGCGCTAAGATTCTACTTTTGGATATTTTTTTCTCCTTCAATTTTTCTGTGATGTTTCTGGGACACCTATTAGTTAGATACGGGACTTCCTGGATTGGGTCTCGGTGTTTGGCGCCTGAATCAGTCAGGGTTTGATCAGGAAAACAAAAGCCTTTCTGTGTGTTTTCAGTAGGAAATGTTTTAATACAAGGAACAAATATTGGAAAGTCCAGAAGAGGGAGAGTTTCTTGAACCATCACTGACTAGCTCAGTATGCAATCCCAGGGATGTTCCCCTCGTAGCTGCTTCAAAAACCTCATAGGCAACTTCTGCCTGTGCATCCGCTGGCCACTGCTCTGGAAAATGACGCCTCCACCGTTCCACCTTCCAAATTACACACAACCCCGCTGCAGGCTCTAACCTGAAATGGTTGGGGCGGGGGCAGGGTGGGGAGAGGATAATCTGGGAAATGCAGATCCTGCTTCTTTGTGATGCAGAGAAGTCCTTAGCAGGGGAGCCCATAGGCCAAGGTGACAGAGACAGTCCAGTACAGTGACCCTGCCTCTGTGCATATCCTAAATCCACCACATACTAGTTGTGACCTGGGGAAAAGTTCCTATTGCTTCAGGCCTTCATCTCTCTCACTGTAAAGAGAGGGAATGATATCACCACCCACCTCACAGATTTTCTGGGAGGACTGATTGAAATAATGCACACAGTGGGTATAAATCAGATCCTGACACATAGTCAAGTGTTTTTAGTATATATGTTGGCTATCTAAGTTTTGTTATTACTTTTTAATGGCCTTTTTAAAAAAGATTTTATTTATTTATTTGTCAGAGAGAGTGAGCACAGGCAAACAGAGTGGCAGGCAGAGGCAGAGGGAGAAGCAGGCTCCCTGCTGAGTAGGGAGCCCGACATGGGACTCAATCCCAGGACGCTGGGATCATGACCTGAGCCGAAGGCAGCCGCCTAACCAACTGAGCCACCCAGGAGTCCCTTTTTAATGACCTTTTATCTTACATTTCCACCAATGTCCTTTTGTTCTGAATTTTGAAAAAAAACTTCAACATGATTTTTCAGACTCTCCATTTTTTTTATAACTAATAATTTTAACTACTAAGGAAAATTTATATAGATTGTTCTTTTTTTGTAGTGTCTTCTTCTCTGAGTTTATTCTTTTTATAAATATGGTTTTATTTTATTTTTTTAAAAGATTTTATTTATTTATTTGAGATTGAGAGAAAGCAGGGAGTGGTGGAAGCAGAGGGAGAAGCAGACTCCCTGCTAAGCAGGGAGCCCTATGGGGGACTCGATCCCACGACCTGGGATCATGACTGAGCCTCAGGCAGATATTTAACTGACTGAGCCACCCAGGCGTTCCAAAACATGCTTTTATTTTAATAAGGCCTTGGGAAGATGAAGAGGCAGTTGGGTCTGTCTAGTTTGTCATGTTTGCGCAGAAGCTGACAGTATCGGATGGAGAGGCTCGGTGGCTACCAGCAGCTGCGTTATTCTGCAGGTAGTGTGCGGAGAGTTTCACTTTCATACTCTCACCTAATTCGGCTCCATCGTATGACGCAGGTAGGAGTATCGTCTTCGTTTCTAAAGATGAGATAACTGAGGCTTACAGAGGTCAAATGACTCACCCAGGTCACACAGCTTGTATCTCGGTGGACATACATTTAATCACAGATCTATGGTGACAGAGTTCAAGCTCTGCACCAGGGCTGCTGGAAGGATCGCATCCTGGCAGGTGGCTGCCCAGCATCCTCACGCATGCGCGCGCGCGTGCAGGTGTGGCGTCCACCAGTCCTTCTCCGATGACCATTTAGGCTCTTTGCAAAATTTGCGGGTATCAACAACACTTACATAGATATATGTGTACTATGGGAGATTTTTAATGCACTCTTCTATTATTGTCTAAAAGCAAGTCCTAGAGGTGAATTTGTTAAGTCAGAAATTACCCACCGTGAGACATTTTTACGTGGTTTGACAAGCTGCCTTTCAAAATGGAGGTTGCAGCAATTCCTGCTTGTATCATCTCGGTGAGTGAAAGCACCTGTTTCCCACCTGCTCACTGGTGCCTGGTGTTACCCAAGTTTTGCCAGTCTCGTAAAAGGAAGTGTTATCTCACCATTTTAATTTGCCTTTATTCATTTTTAGTGTGCCTAAACAGCTCTTCAGATGATTACAGGTCATTTATCCTTCTTTTGTGAACTGTCGGTTCATTCCCAGCTCAGCTTCTAGCTGGGATGGATCTGCAAGTACTCCGCAGGGATAGCAAACTTTTGCCTGTTATTTAGGTTGCAAATATGCTTTCCTGTTCACTGTTTCTACTTTTACCTTTCTTTATGTATTTATAAAAGAAGTTTTAAGTATTTATGTAGTCAAATCTGTCCTAATTAACTCTTACATATATTCTTTCTTTCAATGAATGAAAGAATGAAACCAACATGTGAGTTGGTCCATAGGAGTGTGACTTATGATCTGAGTTTCTAAAGGAGTCAGACAACGCCACAACAAGTTACCCCAACTTCAGGAAGCAGGTGCACTGTTTAAGATGGTGAAAATTTTCATTTACACACTAAAGATTTGCCTAAGCCAACTTAAGAAAACTGAGAAGGATTTCCAGCCACTAAGCTTACCCTTCCAGCTTACCTATGCTTCAGCTGAGTGGTACTAAAGTCAGAGTTGGAGTTCTGATGGTAATGAAGGCTGTTGGGATGGGTGTGCGTGGGTCATCCCTATCCTTTAACCCTGAGCTTCCAAACTGGTACCGACTGCCGACATCAGAAGACTTCTCTGCTAGAAGTTTTCAAGTGTTTTGTTCTTTGTTTCTGTTTAAAGTTGTATCCAGGATAAATGAAATTCAAGTCGTAACTGGGTAGAGATCAGATTTATAGCATGACAGTTCACTAGGCAAAGGTCCCTGGGGATTGGGAGAGGTTGTGAGGTCTGGGCTAAAGAAAATTATTCTAAATTAAAGCTCCAAGTTCAAGGAATGTGAATGAGGCTCTATTTCAGGGTGAGGTTTTAGTTCTTTCTGTCCTTGCCTTTTCGATTAGAGGGATCTCTCTGAACCCTTCTCTTACCTCCCTTCTTCAGGATATCAAAACTTCTTTAGTCATGGCTACCACTACTATCTCAACTCTTGTATTTTCTCCTTCGTAGGATAAACAAATTTCAAAAAGGAAAGAGCTTTCCCTATAAAGTCTGAATTCTTGAAGAGGAAGGAGGCAAATTCTAATTTTCTTTTCTTTAGAATACCACTTGGAACTTAACTTTTCTGAAGGTCTTCTTATGCATTCATCTAGAACTTTTCTGTGCTGTGTTCAGTTGTCACTGCCCTTATAGTCTCATATGAGGATATGTTGGCTCCTCATTGGTTCATCTCCTCTACAAGATGTTGGTCTTCCTCTGGGAAAAACTGTGGCCTACTCATTTCTGTATCTATAGCACTTAGCAGAGTGTCAAGCATATATTAGGCACTCTATAAATGTCTTTTTATTGGATCTGTTTTAGAACAATAGAAAGTATTTGATTCCAACATGCGGTTATGACCTTGGCTTGGGCAAGTGGGAATTAATAATTTCTCATATAAGTTGATATGAAAAAATAGTAGTATCCAGTGGGAATTATGTCAGATAGTCATTCAAAGAAGAAAAATGGTGACCCTTAGATAATCCCTTTAGGGGAACAGCCAAAGACTGAGCATAACCAGACATCATCAGAGAGCCTGTCTGAAGAATAGGAGAAAAAAATATGTCTGGCGACTGGGCTAAGCACACAATGTAACCAAATAATGCTTCGGCCATTGTAACCATTGATTAGTTTATTTAAATTTCACTGGTTAATCTTACTTTAAAAATCATGTAAAATAAGATAGGAGATATAAATTTGGCATGCCAAGAGTTGCTTGAAGACATACGAAGTTCAATATAATTAACTGACCCTGAAATTTATGTAGACATCTCAGAAGAATGGTTTACATGCCAAAGCTTCTTGTAGCGTGCCTTTTCTAAAAATGATCAAAATGCCTTACAGCAATTTTAGAGAACAGCTATGCTATCAATAGAAGTCTTTTAAGCCCATGTTTTGGACAGACATTTGCTAATTAATTCTAGAAATTAATCAAGTACCTAGATCCAGGAACAGTTTACATCCAGCAACAGTTTAGATAAAAGATTTTTCTTTCCACAAAACTGTTTTAATGTTTTTCTCATGTTAAAATTCTTTCCATGCATTACACATACACACATGCACACACACACAGAACTTATAAATTATTTTAGGTTTACTGCAATTACATCAAAACCCTTGGTGCCCCCAAATGCCTGAAGATTTATAGCATGAAAATCTCCTCTGTTCAAAATCCTGCCTCTTTGCTTTTCAGACTAGTAGGCTGTAAAAAATGGGATTATTAGGATCAGACTCTTCATTTTCTGGAAAGTCTGTACTGGATAAGCTCCTCCTTACCTTCACTGTCTGGCAGATTGATGGACACAGACAGAATACTCACGGACTCTGACTCGCTTCACCGTGTGCCGAGTGAAGACAAAGAGTGGATGTAGGAATGGCCAGATGGCTTTTGGGAAGTAGGAAAATAGGGCTTATTTTGCTCCTGAAATGCTTTTTCTCCCACTAGATGACTGGCAGGGCTGGAGAATCCAGTCCAATATTGGGAATTCAGTTCCATTCAAGAAGTGATGGTGTGCTCATGGACCCTGTAGAAGGAGCTGTGACAGTACTAACTGGAGCTCTGTCACTTGGTTATCAGCATGAGAAAATGGATGAGACTGTCCCACGGTCTTACACTGAGGTCTGTTTCTGGGCTACATTTGACATTGATGATGTTTCTTGGACTCATGGGCCATTTTGGTTCCATGGCCTCATACTGGCTGGTATACTATTGAATTGTAAGCTGATTTTCTTCCTATCCTGCCTTCACAGAAGGTGTTTGATGGGCAACCCAAGGGTGACTTTTGGTGTTTGGCTGTTTGCCTTGTTTGCCTTGCTTCTAAAATGTGAGCCTAGCCAGTACGATTGTGGCACACACTACTGTCTTACCCATAGCTTTCCCCAAGAGACCACCTGAGAAGAAGCCAGTTAGATATTGGAAATAGAGTCAAAAGGGCAAAGGGTCAAAACTCAGTAACAGATAAAGAAAGTCACTTGAGGAGCCTGCCAGGAAATCACTCTATTCTTACTGAATTCATGGTGCTCACCCATCACCCCGAAAATTACCGAAGATCCCTGGGTGATAGTAACTAATATAGCCTTTCCCTCTCTCATCATTAAAAAGGGACCAAAAACAAAAAAAAAAGGCCGGCAAAGTGGTGCAACCTCTGAATGTTGCCGAGACATGAGCCCATCAATGCCTCATTTCTTTCAGTGCTTTTCTTGTGGGGCCAGAAGTTCCTGGCCACGACTTGCGAATGTGGTTCTTCAGGGCCTTAGAAATCCCTGGGCAAGGTCCGCAGTGATAAGGAAACCCGCATGGGCAGGATGCTGCGCACGTTCTTTACTAGCATTTCCGAAAGTCCCGCCTTGGTGCTTGGTGAGATTAGCAGTTTCCTTTGAACAGTACTGCCCTGGGCTGCTTTCTCATCGTCACAGTGAGCAAGCATTATTCTTTCCTTTTTGTGGGAGAAGTAGAGCAGAGAGGAGTGAAATAACCCCAGAGGTGAAAAATAAAAATTATCCACGCTTGGAACGGGACGTCATAATTCTGCCAGTCACCGCGATGACCATTCACTTCTGCAAAACATAAGAGGGAAACTGGAGACTCTCCAAAGAACACTGCCCTTTGAGTTCAAGCCCTCGGGGAAGATCTTTGATGCATTCTTCTTCTTCCTTTTTGTGCCTTCTGTTCATTACAAATAGCCCTTCATGAAGCTCACAAGTAGGGGCATGGGCACCCAGCACCCCGTGAGCAACTACCTGGGTGAGTAACCCTGGGCAGGGCAGCTGGGAAGGGGCTCAGGGAGGGGCAGGAGGACAAGAACGGTCTCACCATCCAAGGCAAACCGGAAGTTCTTCCAGAGCCCTTGACCACTGTTTTGTGAACTTAAGAGGAGGTGCAGACCTCTCCCTCACTCTTCTGCCTTTTGCTTATAATGTCGCCAACACATACAGTTCCGTCTGACACACTGCCATGTTTCTGTAACCTTGGGCAAGTCACGTCACCTTTAAGGGTTCTTGTTTATTTATAAAGGGAGGATAATAGTCATGGCTGCCAGCTCGCTGAAGCTCCCATTAGTGACACACAGAAGCTGAGCATCACGGCCAGGTTCGGCACCGGACAGAACTCAGAAGTGGTCACCTCTGTTTTCCAGCTGGGCAGGCTCCTTCTCCAGAAAAGATCAATGCCCACCTCCTCCAATTTTCTAACTGCCTTGGACTTTCATTCTTGAGATCTTTTCAGAAGTTTCTTATTCCCCCAGTTCATTTACCGAAGAGATTGTGAAAGTGGCTCAAGAGAGATAAAAACCATTTGTGTGTTTTCTTTTAAAAAGAACTGTTGATCTTAACTTCTCTAGTTTTTCACAAGAGACACAATATTAAAACTAGAGGAGACCATAAAAAGTCATACATGCTCCTCCTCTTGCCTCCACTTTTAAGAAAAGACAATTGAGACTGAAAAAGCTGAAGTGATTTCCTCAGTGTCACATAACCCGCATGCTGCAATAGTACAATCAGACCAAACCAGTCTCCGCTCTGTTGGGCCATTCTGTTACTGGACCACCAGAGAGCAAATAATCTTCAAAGCACCATGCCCACCACACCGTAGATTAACACTTCTTCTTTCTTTAGTCATCCCTGACAATGACAAGGTCCTTTCTTTAAAAAAATTACTTTCTCTACGAAATTTATAGTCAACCACCAATTTATTATCATCAATGAATACATATTGAGAACTCATCATCTTCAGAGTTCCGTACAAATATTTTTATTTTTAGGGAGAGGAAGCATGTGCATGCACACTTAGGCGAGGGCACAAGCAGGGGGAGGGGGAGAGAGAATCGTGAGCAGGTTCCACGCCTAACTTGGAGCCTGAGTCAGGGCTTGATCTCGGGACCCTGAGATCATGACCTGAGCTGAAATCAAGAGTCGGATGCTTAACCGACTGAGTCACCCAGGCACCCCCAACCCAGAGTACTGTACAAATAATTAAAAGTATGTGTGTGCACACACACAGACCCAAACAGAGGACTCTAAGGAGGCTGTGGTTTGGCTCACTAGATAAATTTAAAATCTTCAAGATTATCTAAACTTGTTTCAAAAACTGTGTCTAACATGTTTCTCGGAAAGAATAAGTGATGAGAGCAGAACTGAGGATGACCCCATCAATGAATGTTTGTGGTTATTCACAGTGAAGATGCAGAGAGTAAAGAATCCAAACTGACTGAGTCACCACCAAGAAGTTTAAAAGTTGGCACCAACCCACAGAGCAAGATAATGGTGGAGTCAGACCCGGGCGCCTCCGTCGGGCTAAATTTTACGTTCTATTGGTTGGACTACAAGTTACCAACACAACGATATTCCATAATGATACCTCTTGTCAAGGGCTTTTCCATTTTGCAAAGAGAAACCAGATGAAATGAATTTTGGTAGAGAATAGTCAGATATTGGGAGGTCTAGCCATGGGTTCTTGCCTATATTCAGGATTCCTACCCAGGAAATAAAGCTACACTTTGTGGAATACATATATTTGAACTTGAAGGTGTATCTTTTCAGGATGGAGGTACTGATTTTCTTCAGGTCATAGAGAACCTACCACCTGTTCCTTCACTGCAACATCTTTGCTTGGCTTCTGGGTTTTCTTTTTTTGCAACCTGCTAGCTTACTAATCACAAGTTTTCAGCTTGTGTGCATTGTGACATCTAATGAGATTACAATAAGTAGGGCCCCATGGCCAGCGATCATTACACGGAAAGACACAAGAGCCCCAGCTAAACACACCATATAAGGCTTATCTTAAGATATGAATCCTTGAAAACATCAGCTCAGTGATGACAAAAAAGAATTCTGCCTAGTTGGAGTTCTCTTCAGGAAGTATTTTTGATATTGTTTTAGCTTTAGGAAAGGAAAAACAACTAGACTTTGTGGGGGTTACCTAAGTGCACAGTGAAACTGCAGATTCAAACTGTTTGAATCCTGTCCTCCAAATACAGAAGTCTTATGTGAAAACAATCTCATTTTCATTTTGTGTTCTGGGAAAGCCTCCAAAGCACGGTGCATTGCCAGCTTTTTGTGACCTTCAGTTCCCTAACTGCTCCCAAGGGAAACTTGACCTTGGAACTGTAGAGAGGAGGGGAACTAGTTGGTGTGGGGCAGGGCAGAAGTTTCATTCTCCCTGTTTGTTCACTGCCCCAAGTAGATGGGTCTTCCTACCCAAAGACCCTTAGAGCCTCTGAGGGCACAGAAGTGGGGACAAACAGTGCAATGGAAATACACATTAATCCCAAAGCAAGGATGCATACAACAAGACTATCACATGGGATGGAGACTTAAGATGGCCAGCCAAGAGCAGTTCCCAGAGATGCATTAGGAATAAAAACATTTGGTCCCCTGCCCCCCAGATGCAGAACTAATGCAGGGCTCCCTGACTCCTCAGAGCATCTTAGGACTGAAGTGAAATTCACAGGGCACAAGAATGCCTGGTGTAATTTTAGCTGGCTCCTAAAGGTATGGGGACTCCACCCATGAGAGATACCCAGTCTGCAGGAAGAGTTCCTTAGGTTTTCTTGCGTGATCACAGGACATTTCTGGTCAGAGGGTTAACTAAGAGAGGAACTCTCTATATCAAGAGACACCCTACTCGTATACACCATCCCACAGGCAGGCAACCAGTCAGAGGACAGCGGGTTCTGACCTTTTGCCTAGTTGAGAACTACTTTGACCTCTTAACTTTGCTTATGGGTGCATGGGTTGAATGGCTTTTGCCTTTAAGGCAGATTTTATTAAGTATCAATTAGTATCTTCATTTCCACTCCCCAGTGAAAACCTAATTAGAGTAACAACATTATACACTGACCTGACAGAATCACAGCCAAAAGCAAAGCAATCAACATTTGAGTAGGGCTCCGTAGCCCGAGAACAGGCTCTGTAGGTCAGCTGGAATTTTTAATTTCGGGAAATGGCTTGTATTGTCCCTTTCCCATCATCATCCGTGAGCCTGAAGAACCCAGAAAACTGCCTGTGTAGTAGAAAAAAGAGAGCAAAGAATTTGGAGCTGCAAGACCTATGGGACTTGGGAGCTGAGTGACATTGAGAAAGGCACTCACCTTCATTGAGTGTTGGGTTCCTTATGGGAAAGGATGTCGTCTGAAAATGACACCGCCCTTATGGGGCTGTGATGAGATGAAAGAAAACCATATGGGGAGTTTTGACATATTTCCCTTTCTCAGAGAGAGACACTGGACTGCAGAAAAACAAAAAGTCCTGGGACAATAAATGAAAAATTTGTCTCTATGTTACATTAAAATCAAATAAATCAACAAAACAATGTTTGTGAATCAGGAGAAAAAGGTGATTTTCTTTCACCATTTCAGAAAGGGATCAAAATGCTGACCTGAGGGCGAGCCGTGTGTGTGTGTGTGTGTGTGTGTGTGTGTGTGTGTGTGTGTGTGTG